>JADMNL010000023.1:559245000-559285000 GCA_016271365.2 Neoceratodus forsteri | reverse complement strand
TACCCCCCCCCTTCCCTGCGACCCGTTGTTTGGCATCAATGTTTAAACTACTAATAGAGTAACATACCCCCTACTTACTTCTAATATAACAGTTCCCTCATGCCTATATTTAAACATTTAAAACTTTTTGACATAACTAGCTAGCCCCTTCCATCACCCCCCCCCCAACTGGTTTCCACCCCACAGGCAGATCTTTTCCCCTTACTCTAGAGCACATGCACATATCTCTAGTCAAAGTTGTAGAGGCCTCCGGGGCGCCGACGCTACCCTATAAATTCACGCAGCGTCAGCCCAGCCCGCAGGCCCCCACTTACCAGACCTCCATGATACTTCCACGATCGCCAGCACAGGTCAAGCACTTCATCGCTTGCAAGTCCCTTAATGCGTGGGTACAACTTCCCCACAGTCCATTCTCTCTGCTGGCATCTCCTATAGTCAGACGTCCTCTGAAGCCGCCATTCCCCATCGTCAGCTTGCCAAGTGCTCAGGGTCCTTACATATGTATTACCTGTCAGAGAGTCCACTATTATTCCAGCAGGGTCTCAGAGAGGGGTAGCAAAGAAACAGTAGAGAACCAGAGGGTGCAAGAAAATTAACATTCAACTGACAAATGTGTAACCATAAGTCATTTCCTTTAAATTCCCAACAGCAGTTAGACCCTCTTCGTGGTCACCACGATTGCCTCCTCCACTTCTCCTCGCAGCTTACTGTGTTCAGCCTGCCTTTTTCTTGAGCTCCGCTACAAATGCTGCTGCCCTTTCCAGCTCCCAAAACATATAGATAGCCCTTCATGTTTCACCTTCAAAATTGCCGGGTAGATCAAAAAGCACTCCACCTTTAGCTCTCTCAGTTGTGCCACAACAGGGTTAAACGCTCTTCTTGTTTTTGATAACGTGGTTGGAATAATCTTGCAAGAGAAACAGCCTCTCTCCGTCATACCTAAGCTCTTTCACTCCCTGGTAGGTCCGAAGCATCTCCTCACGGTCTTGGTAGTTGTGAAACTGGAAAATTATTTGCCTCTGAGGCTGCCCTGCTGGAGGTCACGCTGCTACCGCTCTATGGGCTCTTTACAATTTTAGCTTCCCGTTTTCAATTTCATTCCCAACATGGATGGGAGCTTCTCTGCACAAAAAGATAAAATATCGGGGGCCTTCTTTTCCCTCTAGAAGCCCGGAGTAGAATTCAGGCATACCTGGCATAATTCTCTCACGTAATCATGGAGCTCAGTGAGGTCTGCTAACTCCTTTTCTAGTTTGCCCACACGAGCAGCCATGGGGTCCACTTCATCCTTGTGCCTCGATACTCTTTCCTCCACTTCAGTAACTCATGTTGCCTGCGTAGCCACTTGCTCCACCAAATTCTGCAGGCGGTTGTCAATTTTGTCTTCTAGCTTGCTCCATTTCTCCTCTAGCGCTTCCAGCACTTGTTCAGAAACCTCTCGGCCAAGTATCGCCATTTCTGCTGCCGAGAGTGAGATCGGGCCTGTGATGTCTGAGGGCTTTGCAGCCGTCCTCTTCCCTTGATTTTTGGCTGCAGATCTTTGATTTTTACCAGGATTGGGAAGCAGATATTCTTCCATGCTGTTAGTTCTATCAATTCTTGTCACTCTTATACAATTTCCCAGTCTGATGCCCCTGAAATTTATATTTTATTTAACACAGGGTTGGGAGCAGCGGGAACCCACGTCTTCACAGCAGGCTGCTCATCAGCGCCCCCCCAGCAGTCTTTTAAAAAGTGACCAGTTCATACAGACAATATGCAGAAGAGACGGAGCAAAGCCAAGCAACAAAGTTTCTTATCTCTCTGGTCAGCAGCAGCAACATCTTCTTCTACTAGGAGACGCACAGTCTACTGGTACTAGTAGCACAAGTACTACTTCCACAGATAAGTCATGAAACGGATGAATCTGCATCAGCATCCGTGGCACCGGGTATACCTGCTGATAAGGCACTCGATGTGAACAGAGAAGCCGTAGCCTTAACCTTTGGGAACAAAAGTTGAACATAATTCAGGGTATGCCAGACTGCCCCCAGAGGGCAGAACTAGCCAAACTGCTTCAAACCGGGTCAGACGTAGGCACTTACGTCCTACGCTCTGCCTATGACTCTGCGGCTAGGGCAGTCATCACAGGCATTTGCCTACGTTGCCACTCTTGGCTTAGGGTTTCAGGGTTTGCTCCAGACGTCCAATCCAACATACTGGATGCACCCTTTAGAGGCTCCATCCTGTTTGGAGAGGACACGGAGACCACTATTAACAGATTACAGGACTCCGGTAAGTCCGTTCGCTCCATACAGTCCCATGTACAGCCCGAAACAGACAATTTCGACTGTCTTGTTTTCAACTGTCTCGTTTTCGTGGCCAAGGGAGGAAACGGCATCAACAAACCCGTTACCAGCACAAGCAGCCTCAACGGGGTGGCTACAGTTGACGTGGCAGCCACAGAGGAGCTACTGGTGGCACCACTCGACAATCTAAACCGCCCATCCCTCCTTCCCCAGCCCCTACTGCCTGACGCCACAGGTGAACCCCCCTGAATATTCTGCGGGGAGGTGAGAGTCACTTCTCTCTTTCTATGCAACAGCCTGGAGAGGAGTGACCTCCGACCAATGGGTTCTCGAGCTCATTGAGAACAGACCCTCTATAGAGTTCATCAGCATCCCACCAGACAGGCCCCCACCCCATCCCATTATTCCAGGGAACATGCAGGTCTGATCCAGCAGGAATTACAGGCCCAGCTCTCCAAAAAGGCCATAGAGCCCGTTCTTCCAGGACAGCGGGGAACAGGGTTCTAGTCTCACTTCTTCCTGGTCCCGAAGAAGTCAGGGGACTTGAGGCCAATCCTTGACACCAGTGATCTCAACCTGTGGGTCGAATACAGGAAATTCCAGATGGGCACCCTGCAGAGTGTTCGTCCTGTGGTCAGGCAGGGCAACTGGCTAGTGTCCCTGGACGTGCAGAATGCCTTTCTCCACATCTGGTTAGCAATATATCACTGGAAATGCCTCCAGTTCTCCTTCCATGGCAGGCATTTCCAGTTCAGGGCTCTGCCCTCTGGCCTCTCCTCAACTTTGAGGGTGTTCACGAAGTGCCTCGCGGTGGTGGCCACAGCAATTCGAAGAAAGGGGCACTACGTGTTCCCTTACCTAGACTATTGTCTTCTCACAGCTCAATCTAGGGAACGCCTGCAGTCTGCCATTCTGGACACCTGCAATCTCATCCGGAGGCTGGGGATCACCATCATCACGGTGACATCATCCCTGACCCCTGTGCAATGGCTGCTGATCATTGGGGCAGTTCTCAACACTGCCACTGGACAGGGCAGGATCACCTGTGGCCCCTTGCCGGCCACGTTTATTCAGCATTCGTGGTACTCACAAGACTTTGGCTATGACTGCTGGGCCACTTAGCAGTTTCCGTTGTCACCGTCCCCTTTGCGAGTCTCAGGATGAGAACCGTCCAGTGGACTCTTCGGGTTTAGTGGGATCAGACTTGGGACAACCTGGCTCTCCCAGTCTCAGTGACACGGCCCGTTCGCCTGGAATTAACCTGGTGGATGACCTCTCCTGTTTTACAGGAAGGAATCCTGTTCAAGAGGGAGGTTCACGTACAGATTCTTATCACGGACTCCTCAACCTCGGGATGGGGGTCTCACCTCTGGGTTCACAGGACACAGGGCTCCTGGTCTGCGGCACAGGAAGCTGTGCACATCAATGTCCTGGCACGGCACCCCACTGGACATCTCCTGATTCAGACAGACATGTCTGAGTTGTTCTATATCAACAAACAGGGAGGTACACACTTATACCCCTTTTGCAGGGAGATCATGAGGGTGTAGGATTGGGCTATGGCCCACCAAATCTCCATTTCGGTGGTCCACGTCCTGGAAATGCAGACCCCTCTAGCAGATGCCCTCAGTCGTACAAGGTCAAGGGTTCACAAATGGTTGCTCCTCCAATCTGTGGTCAACGTCCTATTTGTTACGTGGCAAACCCCTGGATTGTACCTGTTTGCCTCACTAGATCCCGAGCCTGGTGCTTTCTGGCAAAACGTGTCCCCCTCCTGGAAGGGGAGGTTTCTTTACGCTCTCCCGCTGTTCCCGCGCCTTCAGAGGGTACTCCTCAAGGCGCAGATGGAGGGAACTAGGATTCTCATGCTCCGTTTTGGCCTCAACAAATCTGGTTTCTTCTATTATAACAAACTTGCAGTGGCTCCTCCAGTTGTGCTTCCTCTGAGCTCTCTCACTTTCCCAGGACAACGGGATCTTGGTTCATCCAACCTTGTGATCCCTGCATCTTCATGCATGGCTCCTAAGAACCTAGTCAAACTTTGTTTTGGAGCTTCGGATAAGGTCGCTGAAGTCCTGGTGGAGTCTAGAAAACTCTCCACAAGAGCCACTTATGCTATAAAATGTAAGTGCTTCTGCTTGTGGGCCACGACATGTCGTCTAGATCCCTTGGCCTGTCCGGTCAATATTCTGTTGGAACACCTGTTATCCCTTTCGCAGTCAGGTCTGAGCTACTCATCCATTAAGGTACACCTGGCCACTCTTTCTGCTTACTACACTCCTGTCCTTGGCAGAACAGTGGCTCAATTGGAGGTTACGATACCTTCCTTAGAGGCATCCTCCATATAAGCCTCCCATTAAAGATCCTGTTCCCCTTAGGATCTTCTCTTCATTTGGAGAAGCTCACCCTACCCCGAACCTGCACGTAGTTGCAAGCTCACGATTTCTGTCTTGAAAACGTTATTTTTGGTTGCCGTTACTTCTGCTCGAAGAATTTGAGCTCCAGGCTCTGATGTGTAAAGAGCCTTATTTGATTTTCCACAAATACAGGGCGGCTTTACGTACAAATCCTAAGTTTCTTCCCAAGGTGCTTTTGGAGATGACGTTAAACTAGGATGTTCAACTTCCGGTTTATTATCTGAACCATTCCAATAAGGGTGAGGCTCTTCTCCATACTTTGGATGAGCAGCAGGAAAATCCCAGCCTCTCCCTACAAAACAGGGTACTAAATGAGAAAAAGACCGAGGTAGAAAGGTCAGTGGGGGATGCTGCAACAGAAGGTAAAGCCATCAAAAAATGGAGAGCAATGAGTACCAGTGCCTGTAGTCTGGGTAACAAGCTTCCTGAATTAGTGGCCTTGATGGAGGAGGAACATCTGGATATCGTGGCAGTCACAGAAACATGGTACACACAAAACCATGACTGGGACGTAAACATACCAGGATACACTATCTACAGGAGGGACAGGGAGGGTAAAAGAGGAGAAGTAGCTCTTTACATAAGGTAAGGAATAAAAGCGACAGAACAGAAGGGTAAACAGGGAGGAGAAGAAGCACTGTGGGTAAATTTGGAGATGGGCAACGGCACCACAATCCGCACATGGGTTGTATACAGACCCCCTTCTCAGGGGGAGGAAATGGACAAGGAAATGATAGAAAGTATACTTAGAATGGCAGAAAAAGGGGAGATATTGCTGATGGGTGATCTGAATATGCCAGATGTTAACTGGAGTGCAGTTGCAGCAGCCACTTCGAAGAGTGGGGTTATTCTAGATGCCCTACAGGGGGCATGCCTTAGACAACTAGTATTGGAGCCCACTCGAGAGGAAGCAATCTTAGACCTGGTTCTCTCAAATGGAGATGAAGAGAGGATCACAGATGTAGAAGTGGGTAGCCATCTGGGAACTAGCGACCATCGAACAGTATAGTTCACAATAAACGCAGCTGTAGAGTCAAGCCATACAAAGGCAAAAGTACTGGACTTTAGGAGGGCTGACTTTGCCAAAATGGGTGAGTGCCTAAGGAAAGCACTAGCAAATGGGCAGGAAGGAGGGGTGGAAGAACAATGGGGAATAATAAAACTGCCATCACAGAGGTAACGAGCCTTTGTGAAGCAAATAAACAAAACAAAATGATGTAAGAAACCACTATGGTTCTCAAAGGAAGTGGCAGTGAAGGTTCAAGAGAAAAGAAAGCATTCAGGAAGTGCAAGGAATCGCAGAAGGAGCAGGACAGAGAACTGTATCAGTTAAAGCAAAGGAGGCTGGAAGGCAGTCAGAACAGCAAAGGCCCAAACCAAGGAAAAGATAGCCAACTCAGTTAAGAAGAGGGATAAAACCTTTTATAGGTACATCAGGAGGCGAAGGAAGACCAAGGAGGGATAGTGAGGCTTAATAAAGGGGAGGGAGGGTGGGCAGAGGAGACTGTGAAAAGGCAGAGATACTAAACAAATATTTTTGCTCAGTATTTACAAATGAGAAGGAGGTACCTAAAACAAACAGTAGAAACACTCTGGATACAGAAGTTGATACCAGCCCATTTACAGAAGAAAGGGTTCTGAAAGAACTCTTAAAACTGAAGGTGGACAAAGCAATGGGGCCTGATGGAATTCATCCCAGAATTCTAAAAGAACTAAGGGTAGAACTAGTGACACCACTGACTACCCTTTTTAGCAAATCATTGGAGGATGGGGCAGTACATGAGGACTGGAGGAGGGCAGATGCGATTCCCCTTCACAAAAGTGGGAGCAAGGCAGAAGCAGGAAACTACAGACCAGTTAGTTTAACCTCAGTGATAGGGAAAATGATGGAATCACTTCTGAAGGAAAGAATTGTCGAGTATCTAGAGGCCAGAGGGGCACAGGACCCTAGGCAGCATGGATTCACAGTGGGAAGGTCATGCCAGACGAATCTGATAGATTTCTTTGACTGGGTGACCAAAGTAGTAGATCAGGGAGGGGCTATGGACATGGCCTACCTAGACTCTAGCAAGGCATTTGACGCAGTCCCACACAAAAGATTAATATACAAGTTAGCCAGCCTGGGAGTGGGTCCGATGGATGTCGACTCCCGAATTTCGTCGGTGCCCATGCGAGCAGAAAATGTCTCTGACCGATCCGCACTCCATGTGCGTTTATTGCCTTGGACTCAATCACGATCTGTAGGCCTGCGAATTGTGCAAGTCCGTTTTGGTCAATGTCCTCAGACCATGCTGCCAGACTCAACTGGGCCCGGGCAAGAGATGTGTTCCTCCGTGAAGCCAAAGAGGCCTGTTGCGCGCTCCCCAGCGAAATGCTCAGCTGAGCAACTTGAGCAGTTGATCGCCCTCGAGGAGGAGGCGACCCAGGCCGCATCTTCCTCTGTTGTGGCATTTATCCCGCTCTCCTTGGGCTCCTCCTACATGGCTTCTTTTAAGTTTTGTCAATCCCTCTCTACAAAAGGTGAGGGTCCATCGAGACATTGCTCTTGGTCCAAGAAGGACGACTCGAAGGGTAAGTCCCACCGTTGGCATTCACGGTAGAGGTCCCCTTCCCCAGACAGTCAACACTCTACCTCGGTCGAGATTGCAGCTAAGGCCGCTGGCTTCACGGTGTCCCCGTCGGGTCAGCCAGCCGAGACTCCTGTCAACGCGTTCGAGATTTTTCTTGACCCCGTCGGACGGGCTGTCGACTGGAGAAGCAGACAACCCTTCTTCTCCGGTTCCCCCAGTGGAAACCGAGGACTTGCCTGCACCTCCTGTGCCTGAGTCCCCGGTTAAGGTTCCCAAACCAAGGGAGGAAAGGGTTTCCTCCGATCCCTCCCAGACCCACCCTCGGAAACACCAATGATCTCTGACCTCTTCTCGGTCCAGCCAATCCAGACGACATCGGCGGTCTCCGTCTCGGCACCGAGGAAAGCAGCGGCACCACTCGTCCTCGTCGTCTTCCTCCTCAGAGGTAAGGCTTTGGCACAATTTGCATCAATGCTAAGAGGACTTGATGTGGCAGCAGCTCCTTCTGACCGGGAACAAGCCAACCCCGTCGCCTTCCCCGGCAATAAAGTGGGGTAGTGAGGAAACGAGAACAGAATGAAGTTATGGAATAATTTGTCTTCCAGTGTCAACCTGTATCGAACATAAAATATATTTATGCAATGTATATCTGTATCATAACAAATCTGATGTAAGTATAGAAAATGACATAATTGTATAATGTCTTCTGAACTAAAAGAAAAGAAAAAGCTTCAATAAAAATATATTTAAAATAAAAAAAGGCTTTACATGTCGTGCAACTAGCAAACCAATTCTAATGGGGGACGAGCCCCACTAATTCTAGTGGGGGGCAGGAGGAAGTAAGCTGATTAACTAGAATCTGCAGCTTATCCGTCGGGTAGGGAAATTGGCAGACTGGGTGGGCCAAGCAGTCCTTATCTGCAGTCAAATTCTATGTTTCAGTGTCAGGAAAGATGTATATTATTTCCCTGTGGTCTGTCCTAGGACCCATCTGCTGTGATGCTTCTAGGACTCTGTCTCTTTTGTGTGGTCCTTGCAGGGTAATACCCCATGTTCAAGGGGGTCTTTGTGTCTATAGGTTGTTTTTTTTCCCGGGGTTATTCAAAATGCCCTGTACACAGTGGGAGTCTGCTCCAGCACTCTGCCTAGCTAGGTCTGACCAACACTGCTGGATTGTCCACTTCGTTGTCTCTGGAATCCACAGGATCCTTAGTTTTCCCCAGTCATGCCAAATGCTCCATGACTTCCATCCGATAACCTTGTTCTTAATAAGGCCTGTCGATGATGTTGCTGCCTTTAACCCTGATGCCGCTGCTTGTTTGGTTTCCGTTGGTGCTGCCGTAGAGTGGGCCTTACAGAAAGGAGCCATATGTTTTACTTGGCCAGTTTCTGGTCAGATGTCTGTACCTGCAAGTTGAGCACCTGGAAAACTGGTCCAAAGTTGTCTGTATGCTGCTGTGGTAACTAGGGGGTGCAACCAAAGGGACAGCCCTCTGACAAAGCCTCATTTGCAGGTGAAGCGCTGGGGTGAAAGACAACTTCTGGCATTAGCCTAATAAAACTTTGAACTTCAGTTACGGCAGTATCGTGATACTTCCTGGAGTGCTGTCAGCTTGATCGCCTGGATGGGTTATAGCAGGATTTAATTTGTCCTCCCAGAGCTCTTCCATTGAGGTGGCAGGCTTTCCTCTATCGCCAGGCCCTGCTTGCCGCTGCTTTTCTGTTTTCTGCTGGTTTCCCATATGCTAATGTTCAAATGGTCACAATTGGTAAGCTTCTGCTCAGTTTATCATAGCCACATACTTTAAAACATGCAGAGCTGTAAAAATGCATGTTGATTACTTTAGATAGGATTCCAGCTAGGCAGCGCAGCAAAACTGCTTCCGCTGCTTATGACTGCCGTCCACCCACCCCACACCTATATGCCTTCCCGACTGCCTTACCACCATTGTTTAGGGGTTCTGCTTAGAATTGTTTCGTAGGTATGGCTCACGAAAAGGAGATATCCCCAAAGAGGACAGAACAGTTACTTACCAGTAATGGTAGATCTTTGAGGGATTCTACTTTGGTGAGCCTCGGTGCACCCTCAAGGACCCCTTCCCCCAGTCTGGCATAGTACTTTTGGTTCAGTTGTAATCATTTTACCCTGTTTACCCTGATGTGCTTGTCTGTGCCATTTGATCTGACAGTGGTTTGTCTCCAGCAGGCGAGCAGAACTGAGGAGGTTTTGGGCTGCTCATGATATGTAGGTGCCAACAATGTGCACCATTGTGGGCATCCCACTAGGCAAAAGTTTATCCAGATAAGATGCCATTGGCATTGGACCTGTTTCATGGGTGGGGCTCACTGGAGGAGAGTCCATTGAAGATCAGTTACTGGTAACAGTTCTGTATATTACATTGCACCATGAGTTTTGGTCCTCCAGTGATGTGTGGTGTGTCAAGACATGAGCGCAATCTCAGATTACTAATGTTTTATTCGTTCTGTATCGCACTGACAGTTGCAAGGGTAATGCATGATGCATACTTTGTGTTTTTTAAATCAATAACTAAGTCTTAAAATTAACTACCTAAAGGATTTGTATGGTGAGTTTCACCCACTTTTCAAATAAAACATAAAGTGACCTTGTTTTTTCAGCTACCGGTATAAAATCAGTTGCTGCATTGAAGCCCAGTCAGCTATCTGTGCGCACTTCACGCCTCTCTCTTCAGCCAATGAAAACACCAGCTGATGTGAACTTGACTTTGTTTCAGCCACCCAGCACAGATGACCATAAAGCTTCAAATGGTGAGTCACCCTCGACAGCACTGGGGTGGGCGTTGGTGAATTAGAACGCAGTGTATTGTGGGAGTTTTCATGCCAGCGCCCCTGTATTTCCTGGCGATTGCCAGTCTTTGCAGTGCCTTGTAACTCCCCACTGATGTGCAAACTCCTACCACCGGACATGCACAAGGAACAGAACTGTCCATTATAAAATTATTGGGCATGGACTAACACTCTAGTATACCCTCTGTGGCCTCCATAATTCACATATAAACATGCATTTTTTTATTGAAACTTTACGTTGTATTCATTGGCGTACATGATAGCAGAACGGTGCCTGTTTGGGCAGACTGCGTGGGCTCTTGTTGTTTACAGTATCTGCTGGCAACACACTTGAATGTGAAATTATATCTTCACCTAGACGTATTCAAAGATTTATCTGCTAAATCATAAAGTTACTCTATCAGAAGATAGAAGATCAGAAGCCACGGTATTAGAAATCCATTAACATTTGGAGACACTAACCCCAAGATACAGACATAGAAACAGAAGTTGACAGCAGATAAGGACCGCTTGGCCCACCTAGTCTGCCCATTTTACTACCTAACAGATGAGCTGCAGATCCTAGTTAACCAACAGCTTACTTCCTCCTACCCCCCACTAGGACTGCCTTATGTCTGTCCCATGCATTCTTGAATTCCCCCACTGTTAACTCCACGACCTCCTCAGGGAGGCTGTTCCATGCATCCACAACCCTCTCCGTGAAAAAATACTTCCTCACATTACCTCTGAGCTGACCCCCCTCTATCTTCAAATTGTGCCCCTTGTTCTTATACATCTTTTTCTGAAAGATGCTACCCTCTTGGACTTTGTTGATTCCCTTGAGGTACTTGAAAGTTTCTATCATGTCCCTCTCCCTTCTTTCCTCAAGGGTATACATATTAAGCTCCCTAGTCTTTCTTCAGTATGTCTTCTGGTGCAGACCCTCACCATTTTGATTGCCCTCCTCTGGACAGCCTCCCTCTGTCTGTCTTTCGGAGATGGGGTCTCCAGAACTGCACACAGTACTCAGATGGGGTCTCACCAACTGTCTGTACAGAGGGATAACAACTTCCTGTTTTCTACTATTGATGCCTCTTCCTATGCATCCCAGTATCCCCCCAGCCTTACTTACTGCCTTCTCACATTGCTTGCCCACCTTTAGGTCATCTGATATAATTACCCCCCAGGTCCCTTTCCATTTTTACTGTTGTCAGTATCTCACCCCCCATTGTGTACTCTTCCCCTGGGTTTTTGTTTCCCATGTGCATTACCTTGCACTTCTTTGCATTGAATCTGAGCTAACATACTAAAATGCCAGCGGAATAGGCCTGACGGTCTTTCGTGTCTGCTCGTTTGGTCAGCCCCCACCCTGGGTGCTGACCTTGCTGCCCCCCTCGCCTTCTCTGGCTTCTCCCTTCCCAGTTCCAGATATTCTTGCTGCATTGGATTTTCCTTCCAGAACCCTTCCCCTGTACCTGTCCCACCCCCTCTTGAACCCTTCCACTGTCTCTACCTCCACCAGCCCCCTAAGCAGTGCATTCCATGGCTCCACCACCCTCTCAGTGAAGTAGCACCTCCTCCTTTCTCCCCTGAATCTTCCCCCCCTCCAGCTTCCACCCATGCCCTCTAGTGCCCCTCCTCCTACCTTCAAGCACCCTGACTGTTCCTCCCTATTTACCCTCTTCATGTACCTGAAGACCTCTCTTGTCCCCGGTCCCTTCTCTCTTCCAATGTGTACATATTTAGCTCTTGAGCCTCTCCTCATAGGTCCTGTCCCCAAGCCCCAAATCATTTTGTTGCCCTCCTCTGGACCCTCCAGGAGGTTAATGTCCCTCTTTAAGTGTGGCCTCCAAAACTGCCGCAGTACTCAGGTGCGGCCTCACCAAGCAGTTATACAGAGGAGTATCACTTCCCTCCTTTGGAGGTGATCCCCTAGCGATGCATCCCAGCATCCTGTTGGCCTTGGCTGCTGCCCTCCTACAAGTCTCAGAGTTGTTCATCTTGACATCCACCACCACCCCCAGGTTCCTCTCAGCCATCGAGAGTTGTAGCATTTCCTTCCCCAGGGTGTACACTTGGCCCGGGTTTCTGGCCCACAGGTGGAGTACCTTGCATTTCCCTGCATTGAACCTCAGCTTCCACTTTCTAGACCATCTTTCCAGAGCCTCCAGGTCCCCCTGTAGGGCCACCCTCCCCTCCTCCCCATCCACCACCACCCCAGTTTGAGTCATCCATAAAGAGACTCATCTCCTCCCTGATTCCTGTCCTTATGTCAGGGCGTAGGCATTGAACAGAAGGGCCAAGGACTGATCCCTGTTGGACCCCACTTATGACCCTCCTTGGGGATGAGACTATTCCGCCAACTACGACCCTCTGGGTCCGGTCCTGGAGCCAATTGCCTATCCATCTGATCATCTGGTTCCCAACCCCCATTTCTCTCAGCTCATCTAACAGGCCCACATGAGGAACAGAGTCAAATGCCTTGCTGAAGTCTAGAAAGAGGACGTCCACTGGTCTACCCAGGTCCAAGGCACTAGTCACCCAGTCATAGAACTCCACCAGGTTTGTCTGACACTATTTCCCCGGGATGAATCCATGCTGTCTATCGTCCAGGCACCCTGACTTATCCAGGTCCCCCAGCCTCTCCTTGACAATGCCCTCCATCACCTTGCCCACCACCCAGTGTCAGGCTGACAGGCCTGTAGTTCTCTGCCACCTCCTTGATCCCCCTGTGGATAGGCACTATATGCGCCACCTTCCAGTCTTGGGGCACCCACCCTGTCCTCAGAGAGATGGTGAAAGCCCGCCTAAGGATTTCTCCAGGACATCCGCAAGTTCCTTCAGCACTCTGGGATGTAATTTATCCGGCCCCGGTGCTTTCTCCGTCTTAAGGGAGCTGAGGGCTTCCCTCACTCTCTCTGCTGTGATTTCCACTTCCGGTACCTCTTCTCCCTGCTTAGCCCTCCCCCCACCTGCCAGTGATGCCTCCCCCTCTCCCCAGACCTGCCGATCGGTAAGGGTCCCCCCCTCCTCAGTATCTCTGTCTCCTCCCATGTATGATGCAGCACCCCCATTTTCCTTGGTGAAAACTGAGGTGAAGTACTCATTTAGTACCTCAGCCTGCTCCCCCGGGTCTTGTGCCCATCTCTCCCCTGATTTAATCCTGCTAATCTGCCCCTTCACCCTTCGTTTTTCCCCAATGTATCTAAAGAACCCCTTGTTCCCTCTCCTAATTTCCCTGGCCAGGTTCTGCTCCTTCCTTGCCTTAGCCGCCCTCACCACCCTAGTGGCCCTTCAGCCATCCTTTCGATGCTCCCCTCAGTCCTTTCACTCTTGAACACTTGAATTGCTTATAGGCTGCCTTCTTTACCCGCACCACCTCCTGGAGCTCCCTGGTCCACCAGCAGGATTTTTGGGCCCTACCGCATTTTCGTCTTACTCTTGCACAGGTGCTGGTAGCATCCTGCACCCCTCTCCTGATGATTTCCCACCTACTATCAGCGTCCATGTCTGATCCAATCCCATCCAAATGCTCCTTAAGGATCCTTCCCATTTCCTTAAAATCCACCCCCCTGAAGTCGGTTACTTCTGTCTTTGTGCAGCCTCCTACCCCTCCTAGGTCCAGGCAAAACCAGACCGTGGCATGGTCACTCCCCGCCAATGGGTCCCTTACCTCCAGGCCCCAGTCTGGTCACTGTCTGCCAGGACCACATCCAGTACCCTGCCTCCCTGGTGGTTCCCTCACCTGCTGAGTTAGGGAGCGTCTTGAAAGACATCCAACAACCTCTGTTCCTGGTCACAGAGGATGTCATAGTCTCCCAGTCTGTTCCTGGCATGTTTAAAGTCCCCAACACCACCGCTTCCTCTGCCCAGTCTGCAGTGTCTCCCAACATCTGCCACCAGACTGTCCTCCAGCTCCTCCCGCCAGGGCAGGGGTCTATACACCACTCCTATTTTACTCTTGCCCCCCTTGTTATCAAAGTGACCCAAATCGCCTCCACGGTTCCCTCTGCCTCACTCCCCCCTATGCCAATGCAGTTTTGACTATCATTGCTACCCTCCTCCCTTCCCTCCCCCGTCCTTCCTGAACATAATGTAACCTCCAGGTTCAGGTCCCAGTCATGTTCTACAGTGGCCCAAGTCTGTGACTGCTGCCACATCCACTGCTCCCTCAGTTAGCATCGCCTGAGCTCAGTCATTTTATTGCCCAAGCTCCTGGCATTTAGCAGGACTACCTTCCACCCCTTTCCCTATAGTTCCATTTCCTGCTCGTGTTCCCATGGGGATTCTGTTTTCCCTGGTCTGCACTTTTGCCAGTCTGCCTTTTCCTGCAGTCTTCCTGCTCCCAGGAGTGGAGACAGAGTCCCTCCTTTATTGGCACCCCTCGACAGCCTTTTCTCCCATCCCTCCCCTTCACAAGTTTAAACCCCACTTTCACCAATGAACCCTCTATTTTCAACTTAAGATTCCTCCTCCAAATTGAGATGGAGTCTATCTCAGCATACAGCTCCTTATCCTCCCAGGTCTCCCCCCAATCCCCCATCAACCCATACCCTCTGGCCTCACACCACTCCCTGAGCCACTGGTTTATCTCCCTAATCTTCCTTTTGTGTTCCCCACTAGCCCTTGGCACCGGCAGGATTTCTGAGAAGGAGACTGTGCATCCTGTGTCATGACAGACCCTGGCAAGCTCCCTGAACTGTGCATCCTGTGTCATGACAGACCCTGGCAAGCTCCCTGAACCTTGCATCCTGTGTCATGACAGACCCTGGCAAGCTCCCTGAACCTTGCATCCTGTGTCATGATAGACCCTGGCGAGCTCCCTGAACCTTGCATCCTGTGTCATGACAGACCCTGGCGAGCTCCCTGAACCTTGCATCCTGTGTCATGACAGACCCTGGCGAGCTCCCTGAACCTTGCATCCTGTGTCATGCCAGACCCTGGCGAGCTCCCTGAACCTTGCATCCTGTGTCATGACAGACCCCGGCAAGCTCCTGAACCTTGCATCCTGTGTCATGCCAGACCCTGGCGAGCTCCCTGAACCTTGCATCCTGTGTCATGCCAGACCCTGGCAAGCTCCCTGAACCTTGCATCCTGTGTCATGACAGACCCCGACGAGCTCCCTGAATCTTGCCTGTATCTCTAGCATGCTAGTTCCCTCAATGTCATTTGTACCCAGGTGGACCAGTATGTCCGGGGAACCTCCACAGTCCTTTGGCAGCTGATATACCTCATGCTTGGCCCTGTGCACCGTTAGTCCAGAGAAGCATCTTGTTCTAACTGGCCAGGCTTCTCCCTCCCTATCCCATTTGATCCCCCTGATCATGGAATCACAAAACAGCACTCGGGCCGCTCCTTTTCCTCCATTTCCCCCCTTCCATGTCCCTCATCCTTTCTACCGGCCCCTCCACCCAGCCGGCTTCTTGTTCCTCCTCTCATCTGGGTGCCACATGCCACCCCTCCTTATTTACTATGGCCACCCTCCCTCCAATCCCATGCCTCCTCCTCCTGAGTATCCTTCTGTCCCGACCACTCCCTCACTGCTCACAACTGGTCCTTCTCCCCATTGTAAACTAGCCTGGCTCGTCCCTCCCTTCATTCCTGTTCCATTTAGTTCCTCCTGCTCGTCGTGCTCCCCTGGCCTAAACCCTCAGCTCCCTTTACTGAATCCTCCTTGTACTTCTGGTCCTTCTCCTTTACCTTTCCTCCCAACTGGTCCTTCTCCTTGTGCTTTTCTCCCTCTTCCCCCTGCCCCTCCTGCTCTGATTCACTGCTCCCCTCATTTTCCTGCATTCCAGGTCCCCCCCTCCTGTTCTTCCTGCTATCTGGCCCCTGCCTCCTGCTCCCCACTCCCTGTCCGTCTCTAACCACCCCTGTCGTGGCTACATAACCCCCCTCATCCTCGAGCAGAAGAAGAGATTTGAAGCAGTTACTGAGTGTAAGGTCTGATCCACCTCCCGCCTTGCTTCCTTCTGTCCAGCCCTGGCCATCTGCCTACTTCCCTGAGAATGTTGTCCCTCCATCCTCCTTTGTGAGGGTCCCCAGTTATCTGCCTGCTTCCTTGGTAGTGTCCTTTGGACCCCTCTGCCAGGGTCCTATGTGACCCTAGAGTATTCTCCTGCACTCCTTTCCTATGCCCCCACCCCAGAGCTTGGTGCAACCCGTGAGATTCCCAGCCCCCTCCCTAACCATACCGCCCCCCCTTCCCCCAGCTTTCTCCTAATCCCCGCAACCTCCTCCTTAAGCTGTGCCAGCTGGTAGCACACTGGGCTACCACCGAACTTCCAAGCCCAGTCCAGTATCATGGCTGCCATACATTTGACCGTTCCTCCAACCTTGCCAAGTCCCTTCTCATCCTTTCCACTCCATCTTGTGTATCAACCCTGTTGCAGATCTTTGTGTCGTCTGCAAAGAGACATACTTTTCCTCCCAGTTCCTCTGCAATGTTACTTATAAAGACATTAAAAAGAACCGGTCCCAGTACTGAGCCCTGCGGTACCCCGCTAGTAACCCTCCTTAGACATTCTTCAGGTATGTGCTGAGGCACGAGGTTGCAGCCCAGGAGCTCCTGTACACGCATGAGGTTGCAGGCAGAGTGCTTCTCAGCACACACCTGAGGGGTTGCAGGTCAAGTGTTTCTCAGCACACACACCTGAGGGCGTGAGGTTGCAGGCCATGCTCCTTGGCGCACACATAGGTACACCTTCCCTCTGGAAGGTACGAGGCTACATGTTGAGTGCTTCTCATCACACACTTGAGGGCACAAGGCTGCCGATAGAGTGCTTCTGTGCACACAGCATAGGATACGTGGCTGCCAGCCCTGTAAGCACACATAAAGCACCCCCCAACCACACCCCTGATATGATGCTGCGGTCAGAGTGCTCCTTTGAATGCACGTGATAATATAAGGCTCCAGGTATAAAGTCAGTTTGCTCTTTGAAGCCTAGCCAGCCATCTCTGTGCACATTGTGCACCTCTTCAGCCAATGAAAACACCACTGGATCTAAACTAGTCTTTTTCTCAGCTGCTCAGCACAGACTACCACAAAATTTCAAATGAGTCACCCTCGACTACAAGTGGGGTAGGCTTTGGTGAACTAAGAGGGTGCAGTGTAATGTGGGAGTTTTCATTCCAACGCTCCTGTGTTTCTTAGTGATGGTAGGGCCTTGTATGTTAAAACAGTCTTGAAGGTGGTGCCCCACCTAATGGGAAGCCAGTACAGCTTCCACTGCACATGTGGTCTCTGTATGATGATCCTGAGATCTGCCTGGCTGCGGCATTGTGCACCAGCTACCAGTGATGCCCCCCGAGAGCCCTAACTGTAGAACATTACAATAATCCAGTTTCGAGGTCACGAAGGCATGAACTGGAGTCATCGGGTCCTCTTGCTTCAGAAAGGGTTTTTATATGGAGAGATTTCAGAGTTAACAAAATTCTACAGCTGACAACTTATCTAAGGTCAGAGTCCACAGTGACTCCAAGATTTTATACCATATCCACAGATGTCCACATGGTGCCATTTTAAAGAGGACACTACTATGGCCTCATGCTTAACTAATCCCTGAGGACATGATTCCACCACCAGCAGCAGCTCCATCTTAGTTGGGTTGAGGCTCAACCTGCTGGAGGAGTTGAGTCCATCTGTTTTCCCGTGAAGGAATAACCTGTGAGAAATTCTGCCTTTCTCAGGATTATTGGTCTCTAGCCCTTGTAATGGGACCTTAGCGTCATCCTGTTGTCCGAGCCTTTGTTCCAGGACTGCCCTGCCTGTTGATCATTGTACCATAGCAAGCTGGAGGTCAGCAGGCGAACGCAGATTGGTGTGATGGAGTCTAGCGCAGATGTAATTGCCAAATTATAGCCATTGACTGCCGCCAGGCCTCCCATCACATGTGGCTTACCTAACCGAGATGTCCAGCACTGCTATGAGCTTATTTTGCTCTCGTTCACTTTTCCAACAGTACCGGACCATCTCCATTGGTTGGGGTTGGGAGGGGCAAGATTTATGGGAAGCTCCTGCCATAGGTCTAACTGTGGGGTGGGAGGGACAGGATTTATTGGAGGCCCCTGCCCTAAGTCTAACTGTGTGGTGATCTGACCACCCCAACATCACAGATGTTCAGGCTCATAGAGAAGACTAGGCCGAAGTTGTGGCCACATTTGTGTGTAGCAGTGGAAACTACCTGTGTGAGGCCCACTGAATCAACTGGATGGAGAGCTGCTGAGCAAGTTGAAGGATTCATAGTGGACTCAGACATTAAAATACACAACACAATTACTTTTGAGGGCATTAGTGACAGGCCAGCAATGAAGTCCACAAATTATCATAGGAACTCGTGCTCCCGACTCGGGGGTGGGCAGGGTTGGGGATACACCAGAAGAATCCTACATAGCTCACATCCGCATTCTCTTTTACTGCCATATATTCAAATGACCTCACCTCCTTCAGTTAGCATGCTGTTAATTTCAGGCAGGATCTAAAACAGAGGGACAACCCTGCGCTCTTGCCTCGGGCAGTGTACCACCGAGAACGCAGCTGTGATGACTTCCTCCAAAATCAGCCCAGCATCCTCCCCAAGCCAGGTCTCAGTGAGACATACCAGATTCCCTGAGGAATCTGAATAAATCTGACACCATTGAGTTTTTTTTTAATTCATTATTTTAGAAAATATTAGAGACTACACTCTTGGTCAACAATTTTACATTGTGCAAAATCAGTGGGGACACTTAACGCTAAATAAGTCTACACCTGTCTATGATGCATCAAAATACCTTACAATTCACGGGCATAGACCATTAAAACAGCAATATTCCAATAAAGGGGGCACTCCTAATAATAAATAATACTCAGAAGGGTAGGGAAAAGAAGGCAGTTTAGGCTGCTTCAAATTGATCCCACTCCTTCCAGTCCCCCAAGATCATTTTCATGGCCCTCGCTGTCCATTTATTGACAAAGGACTCGTCATCCTCAGAAATATAGAATACCCGTGGTCTCCAATTCAAACTGTGTAGCTGTACCAATACAGTATGCCATGAGACGTTCAAGATAATACATGTCATTACTAATACTGTCAGTGGGCAAGTGTCTTTGGGAGAGACTGGCTCTACTGGTAGCTTAATGGCCTTCTTGGCTGCATGCATATATATATAATATAATATTATATTGTATATGTGTGTGTATATATAGATAGATATATAGATGTATAGATATGTGTGTGTGTGTGTGTGTGTGTGTGTGTGTGTGTGTGTGTGTGTGTGTGTGTGTGTGTGTGTGTGTATAGCATAGCTCTGGAATGTAGATGAATATCCATGGGTGCATTTGACAGCAAAATCAATTCTGGCATCTGTTCCACCTCCCCCGCCCCTACTAAACATTGAAGTCTCTCTTCCAAGTGTGACCAAAAAATAATCTGGCAGAAGGGAAAAATATGTGCTTGATTTGCCAAACATTCCCTGCAACCCTTCCAACACTTACAAACCTGGCCGGTAAGTATTTTGCTAGTCGGGACAGTGTATTAAAAAACCTGAAGCGGCATTTTCAGGCAAATTCACGCCAATAGGGGGCTTCAGAGACCCTTGTAGATGGAAGAGCATACTTCACCCAACACCATTGAGGTCTTATTCCGAACAGTCCCGGGGAATAGGAGTTTATCAGCGCCACTTGACCATAACACGTACCTCTGTTTTTCTCAACAATCCAGCAACAAAGACTGACTAAATCCTACAAGTATAAACTGCCAGCCTCCCTAACCCTTCAGTCACACCACCCTCAGTCCATAAATGGTTATCTTTCCAGTCCTACACAGCATTCCCAGTCACACTAAGAAAATTTGAACTAAAACATCTTAAAAGTAACACAAGATAGCCAGCAGAGGGTGCTGTAACCCAACCAGATTATTCAGTGAACTAATCCACTGTACGATTATCACTATTGCAGTCACCTCTGAATGTCAGTATTGCAGACACTTTTAAAATATCCCTTTCACTGTCACGAAGGGGGAGAAGGAAACAGTGGCCTCTGAAAAACTGGAAGACCTGGCCAGCCCAGTGGTATGGAGGGCTAAGGCATTGAGTGGTTTGCCTCCTGCCTGGTCAGCGACCCGAGTTTGGGGAAAAAGCATGGATTGTTGGTGGTCAGTGGGAGTGGATCAAACGTCACAGGGACTGCTCTCCTCTCCCAAGGAGGGGGTGGCTAGTCATCTTGGCCCATGACTGGCACTGGGTGGAGGCCCGGTAGTAGTGCAGGCACGAGACTTGAAGGGTGGGGCTGTGGCAGTGCACTGTGTGTGCACCTCTCGTGCACATCCTGGCACCCCAGCAAGGGGAGAGACTAGAAAAGTGAAAAATTGGGGACCAGGGCTGTGTGGAGCTTTTCCTTTGTCTCTGCGACCCATCCTGCCACTCTTGTCTTGGGCAAAATCTGAATGTGTGTGCTCCATGGAAGGGGGGAGTTGGTCCTCCCCCTCTGGGCCCCAAAGTGGGGGGAAGTTGCAGGGAAACTGAGCTCTTGGACTGGAGAGAGAAGCAGGGTGGTCGCCAAACACGGTGACAAGCCTGATGGCCACCCAGGTACTGCTAGAGGAGGATAAAAACTTAAAAGAACCCCCCCACCAAAAAAAAAAAAAAGACCACCACAATAAATTTCACAAGATGCCAGGAAAACTGTATTCCTAGCAAAAGCTGGCTTACTCCCTCTGGGCCAAGGCTACATGCTAGAAATTAACCAAAGGTTTAGTGGTGAAAACAGCCTGCTGTCTAAAGTGCTCTCACACTGCTGTCTCCCAGCTTTTCTGTGCTCTGCTACAGCATGTACACGTGTATGGAAACAGTTGTATATACAGACACACACATATATATATATATATATATATATATATATATAAGATATGACATGGGTGAGAGTGAGATGGCAGAAATATCTCCATAAGCTGCCATTAACTCTCGATATCCCACAAATGGCAAAGCTACGAGTGGGATATCTAGAGCTCAATGACAGCGAGTGGAGATATTTTTACTGTCTCACTCTCACCCATGTCATTCGATTTGTACAGGTGTGGGTCTCTCTTGTTTCAGTTTTAGTTATTGACATTTGTTTGTTGCAAAAAGTAAAAAAAAAAAAAAAACTGAATTTTATAGAAACATAGACTCTGTCGGCAGATAAGGACCATACAGCCCACCTAGTCTGCCCATTTCCCTACTTGGTTTGGCAATCCCTACTCTTATCTGGACTACCTTTACCCTGCTCTGCTGTACAGCAAGGTACCTTAATGCTTATCCCACGCACTTTTGAATCCCCGTACTGTTTTTGCTTCCACCACCTCAGCTGGCAGGCTGTTCCATGGATCCACCACCCTCTCTGTGAAAAAATACTTCTTAGCATTCCCCCAATCCTCCCTCCCTCCAGCCTCTTGTTATGTCCCCTTGTCTTTGTGCACTTTCTTCTCTCAAATATGCTCCCCTCCTGTACCCGGTTTATTCCTCAAAGGTATTTGAAAGTCTGTCCTATCCCCTCTCTCTTCCAGTGAACAGATGTTTAGTTCCTTGACTCTTTCCTCATAAGGCTTGTGGTGCAGTCCATGTATCATTTTTGTTGCTCTTCTCTGGACTGCTTCTATTCTGTCTGTGTCCTTCCTGAGATGCAGTCTCCAGAACTGGACACACTATTCCAGATGAGGCCTCACCAGTGATCTATACAGTGGCATCACCACTTCACTCCTCCTACTGGTTATGCCCCTTCATATGCACCCCAGCATTCTGTTTGCCTTCCCCACTGCTGTTTTGCATTGTTTGGCTGACTTCAGGTCATTGGATATGATGACCCCCAGGTCTCTCTCCTGCCTTGTGGTGGCTAGAACCTGCCCCCCATCCTGTATTCCTCTCTTGTGTTCTTGTGTCCCAGGTGCATAATCTTGCACTTCTTAGCATTGAAACCCAACTGCCAAACCCTTGACCATTCAGTGTCAGTGGCTCAGGAGGTAGCACACTCGCCTCTGAGGCCGGGAGATCAGAAGGCTGTGGGTTCTATCCCCACATAAGGCACTTGGGTTAATATCCCAATACTGACACTGCAGTGCAGCATGAGGGGTGTGCAGCACTCCTGAGGTGCCGTCTTTTGGATGAGACGTTAAACCGAGGTCCCATCTGCCTGTTCTGGTGGTAGTTCAGGTGGATGTTAAAGATCCCATGGCACTTATCGAATAAGAGCAGGGGAATTTCCCTGGTGCCCTGGCCAAATTTCCGCCCATTCACTAAAAATACTACCAACAGCTTAATCTGGTTCAAAGTCAGTTGGCATTCATCTGTATTCCCTTCCCCCAGGTCGTGCCTGAAAATAGGCAGAATTTGCCTAGTGCACTTACCCGGTCAACAAAAACTAAAATAAATAAATAAAAAAAATTCCTCAAGTAGTCTTGGGTAGCTTCTCATTTTATCTAGCCCCTCCTGTGTGTCAGCTTTTACAGATCTTGGTGTCATCTGCGAACAGGCATACTTTCCCCTCCAGTCCCTCTGCAATGTCTCTTATGAAGACACTGAATAGAACTGAACCCAGCACGATTCCTGTGGAACCCTGCTGGTCACCTCCCTCTCTTCTGAGCTTATGCCATTTACTACCACCCTCTGGGTCCTGCCTTTTAGCCAGTTTCCAACCCATTTTACTACTTTAGAGTCCACACCCAGATTCCCCAATTTAAGCAACGTTCTATGAGGAATGGTGTTGAAGGCCTTACTAAAACCCAGGTAGGCCAGATCCACCGCACCTCCCTGATCCACCATTCTGGTCACCCAGTCAAAGAAATCGATAAGATTAGTCTGACAGGACCTTCCCTCAGTGAATCCATGCTGCCTTGGGTCTTTTGCACCGCTTGACTCCAGGAACTTCACTACTCTCTTCTTAAGCAGGGACTCCCATCAGCTTCCCCACCGCTGAGATCAGGCTTACAGGTCTGTAGTTGCCTGCCTTCTTCCTACTTCCAGTCTTGTGCAGGGGGGACCACCTCTGCCCTCCTCCAGTCCCCAGGTACCTCCTCAGTCTCTAGTGATTGGTTGAAGAGGGTTGTGAGGACCTACTAGGAGTTCCCTGAGTTCCTTCAACACCATAGGGCGAATCCTGTCTGGCCCCATTGCAATTCATCTAACTAAAATATCCCACTTCCAAAGTGAACTAAACTCCTGGAGTGATAGCCGCAGGTTCTGAGAGAACATCAAATCCTCCTAACAGGCTGAACCAGCAAAACCCCATCCACGCTAGTTAATATCAATGGAGTAATTACCCAAGACCCTAAAAATATCGCCAATGCCTTCAACAAGGTATTCTCAGACCTTAGTGGAGTTTTCCCCCCAGACTTTCTTCTTCCCAGTCCCTGCGATAACCCAAGCCACAACTCCATCCCATTGGCTGGTGCACCACCACCCTTCTACCTGAAGAATCTCATGACTTCTGAGGCCAAAAAGTACCTAGGAAAAGCACTCAGGCGGGTTGGGGGGAGAGAAACTGCTCCAGCGGTGACTCACTTGATCTTAAGATCTTGACCCTTACCCTGGACATTCTCCTCCCTCCTTCCCCTCACCAGGATCTTAAATCTCTCACTTACCACAGGCAAGTTCCCCCAATTCTGTACAGCAGCAGTGGTCACCCTGTTATTCAAATCTGGTGATCGAACTTGCCTCGCCAACTACTGGCCAATCTCTATCCTCTTCTCTCTCCCCAAAGCCCTAGAGAGACTAGTCTAAGACCAGCTAGTAGAATACCCACGATAAGCACAACCTTCAGTGTCCACAGCAGCATGGTTTTAGGAAGGCCCATAGTACTTCCACGGCCTTGGTTGAATTTACCGGCTATATCCAGGAGGCACTTGATTGGGGGCTCTTGGTGGGGGGCTACATTCATCAACCTTACCAAAGCCTTCGATATGCTCAGTCATAGCTTGTTACTCAACCAGTTGGCTAGAATTGGGTTATCTCCTCAGTCTCTGGGCTGGTTCCAGAGCTACCTTTCCAGCCAAACACAGCAGGTCAAGATCTACAAAGCCTTATCTGACCAGCGCACTGTCACCACTGGGGTACCACAAGGCTCCATATTAGGCCCCCTGCTTTTCAGTCTGTTTCTGAATGAGCTACCAGGAATATGCCAAAATAGGATCCTTCTATATGCAGATGATGCTGTACTTTACACGTGCCACTCTGAACCTGAAGCTCTAGAAGCAAGCAGACTTCAGAGCCGTTGAAACCTGGTTCCTTAACTCCAAGCTCTTAATTACAAAAAAAAACAAACTATTGTTTGCCTCCCATCAAAACTGTCATAAGTCATATTCTCTTAAAATACAGAACAATAAGTTCGAGCTTCTTGAAATGGTTAACAGCTTCAAGTACCTCGGAATCATCCTGGATGGCTCTCTCTCATATAGCCAACATATTGATCATGTCGCCAAGGCTGCCACTGCCAGAATAGGCCAACTTTATCGGCACAGACACTGCCTTACAGAGAATGCTATCAAGCTAGCAGTCAACAGTTCAGTGCTCTCAATTATAGATTACGGCTTAGTAGTCTATGGGGCAGGCACCAACACTGCCCTCAAGAGGATCAAGACTGCCTTAAACAAAGCCTGCAGGCTTGTCCTGTGCACGGATCACCTAACTCGCCCGCGTGAGCTGTATTCCAGTACTGGTTTACTCTCCTTGGACAACAGAATCCAGTGCTAGGTCTGCTTGCTAGCTAAAAAATCCAGACTTGGCCTTGCACCCCCCCCCGAGTGCAGAAACTCCTTAGGTATTCCTCCAACCCAGGACTAACCACGGGATCCAGCAAAGCCTGCTTCCAGATCCCATTTTGCCTTACCTCGCAAGAACAAAGATCTTATGAATACAGGGCCCCCCTCTGGCTAAACTCCCTTAACATTGAATCTCCAAATCTAAACTGCGAATGCACCTGATTGCTCGCACTGTGTGATTACGACACAACCTACTGGAGCTACCATGGCATTCACTCCCAGACACAACCTTCCTACTCCTCGCCATTCCTCCTCTGCCCCTTCTCTCTCCCCCCCCCCACCACAGACCTTAACCCAGTTCCCAGCACCTTCCCAGGAATTTCACCCCTCTTAGCTCTTCTCCTCCCCACCTGCCCTCTGCTTCCCTCCCTTCCTCTCCCTGCCTCTGGCACTAACACTGCTCCATCTCCTTTCCCTCCTGGACCATCTCTGCCACAAACTTCATGCATAGTCAACCCTACCAGTTTGCTCCCCCTCTTGTAGTTCATCTCTCGACCCCTATACAAAACTACTCTTTTCTTTCAATACAACTTGTGGCGGTCCACTCTCTACTGCTTAACATTTCCTCATTACCACCCCTCCATTATATCTTCTACCCCACATCCCTTGCCTTCCTCATTGCTCCCCACCACTTGATCTGCCCTTTCCCCCGTAGATAGTCTCCCATCTCTCCACCCCTGCTACCCCCACTACCTCTGCACATTGTCTCATAAAATTCCCCAGTGGCACTTGTCATACCTCTCTTCCTGGTTCAAGAAGAAGAGGGCCGTTGAGCAGTCTGTTTCGGTATCTCACCCAATGGGTGATAGTTGCACAGACTGTGTGGGATACGCAGTCCTTGTCTACAATTAGTCAATGTTTGTTACCATGTTAAGACTTAATTGTTCTGTATTATCTTTGTACTCGCTATTGTGTAATACTCGTGTTAGCTTGCAATTTCAATTGTTCCTTGTATTTTGTCTAAACTGGACGTGGAACCATTGTAAACGAGCTTTTAGCTCAAAGGTATTAATTAGAGACTTCAATAAATAAATGTGACCAAATCATAAAAGTTTGTAAGAAACTAAGTTTGAAAATCCGCATATCAAATTAGTGAGAAAATTCAAACACTTGCATGCAGGGGGAGGGCTGTGACATCACCAAGTCGAGATCCGCAGCAGCTTCAAGATGCAGAAGTTTGGAAATGCTGACAGATCTGCACTAACTGAGGTGCATTCTCTTATGACACACTGAGCATCAGTGCTTGTCAACCACATAAAACAATTATAATTTTTATACAACTTAGGGGTGTACAAAAGAAAAAAGATGGGGAAAAGGGGGGGTACATAGACAGTCTCAATTCATTGAATACACTGATTATGGTTACAAGGTAAATCATTTGGCTTAATACTATAATTATACTTCGTTCAGTGTCATGTCCGAGGTAAAGGATATAATAAAATTGTAAATACATATAAGGAGAGGTTTTAATGGTTAATAATACATTCATTAGGCACAGCTGTTGGCGTAGTTTACATAATGAGAAAACAAAACTTCAGGCTGTAAATAATTCACATAATTAATTTATATGACTGAGCAAAACCCACTCGTAGTTATCTGAGGGAGTGGTATTGTAACCTAGGTGTTACTTGATCAGATTTTAGGGGGAAGGGATTCCACACCCTTGGAAGTCCCACTCCCCTTAACTCTCCTTTAAGGGACACAAGAGGGATCCTTAGATATGATATAAAGTACCCATCTGGCCCATTTCAAAGAGCACAAGTCAGTTTTAACATTTAGTTGATAGGATCTATAGATCAGAAAGAATCTCCTAATAGTAATTTCTCTCCATTCTGAGATGGTAGGGGGTTAGGGGTGAGCCAGTGATGGGTCAGTGCCTTTTTGGCCACTAACAGCAACACCCCCAGAAGGTATCTTGTAAATGGGTCCTTGAGCTCTGGGGGAAAAATATGTAGAATAAATAAGTCTGCAGTTAAGGTGAGTGAGGTATTGAGGAGGGATCTCAGCTCCAACCGTAGTAGGGTCAGAAAGGTCTGTATCGGGGCATGCCCAAAATATATGGGTATGATGCGCCCTGGAGTCACCACAGTGTCGCCAACAAGCCACTGAATGTGCCTGATTAAAATGTGCTGTGATTATGGGGGTTTGAAAGTACCTAGTAATTCAAACACCATGAAGTCTTGCTATATTATGACTTAATGCAGTTAGCCACTGCACTTGAACTGCCCCGGAGAGGAAAGAGTTAACTCCAGGGAGTCTGGAGTTTTATAGCGAGAGCGCGCTTATGCCAAAGCTCTATCTGGGCAGTTTCAAATGAAACTGTCAGATTCTTTACTCCGCTTCACTGAACAGTCGCTCCGGAGATCAGCTCCTTCACATCGGTTCATTTCTCGGTTCAAGCGAGTATTTCGTTCATTTGAACGGCAAAAAGTATTTATTTTACCGCATTTCGGTTAAAAGCTCTATCTGGTAAACCGTAAGTAGAAAATTTAAAGTCTGTGTGGAAATTCAATTATCGGTTCGGTTTTGAACCGATCGGTTTGCTTAATTTAACGTTTTAAAGTGTTGGTTGGGCTTTTAGAGTGCGGTTCCCGGTTCTTGTCGGTTCTAAAAACCTTGCTTTTAAAATAGGTTTTTTCAAATACCCGTGACACGGTTAGGAACCGATAAGGGTGTCTTGCCTGGCACTGCCATCAAAGGGCAAGATCTTCCCTTGTCAATCTTCACCATTCATTACTTCCTGGGTGTAAGCGGATGCGCACCTATCCGCGAAACTTTTAAAAGTTTGCATAACGGTGCCGCCCTGTGAGTGACGTCATCTTGTGAGCGTTGAAGTGACCGTCTCCTCCTCCAACTCAGTTCTGTTTCTCCTGCCGTCGAGGCAACACCTATTCAGCAGTGGTCTAGCGTGCATAAGTGCGTAGTTCGGCCGACTCCTTTTTTCTACACTTGACACCTACGGTAAGACTGTTCCTTCTTTCTTTATCTGGTATGGGTGTATTTCCGACTGTATTTAACCTTGTTTATTTGGCGTTGCTTGTCCGGTTCTGGAAGCGAAGCGTTCTTTTAAGCGGGCCGTGCCCCTGCGTCGGTGCTCCCTGCGGCGGCATTGCCGTCTCGGACCGGCATGACCTTGCCTTCGTTGCCTGGGACCGACCACGACATGGATTCGATGCCGGCCTGTTTCTCCATGGACGCCGCGCATCCTAGAGTCAGCTGGCGTTCAAGCTCAGCAAAACCCGCCCGACCTTCGGGGGACGACGTCGCTCAAGGGATGCCCAGGTAAGGTCTCTTGACCCTTCCCCCGGGCCTATACAGTCCGCGGAGGAGGGGGTCTCCTCGTCTTCTCTTGCGAGGAGGCCCTTCCGGTGTCGGGGAAGCGTCGTGGTCCTCCGGGATCGCGGCGCCGACACTGCCTCGGCAGTCACCTCTTGAGTGCAGGCTCCCCCCGTGGCGAGGCCCTCTTCTGGTGGGCCTAGCTCGGATGGACCCTCGACGCCGCCCTCTGGCGCTGCCTCGGGTCCCGGTGCCTTCTGCGGTGCGGTGATTGGAAGCGTCGTTTGATCCCAGCGCCGGTGATCGAGGCGGCGCCGTTGGCGGCACCGCTGCGTCCAGCGCCGTTCGCAGCGCCGGTGATCGCATCGCGGTGCCGCTGCTACTTTCAAGCACCGTCTGCGGTGCCAATGGCCTTAAGCGAGCGCCCCTCGCCTCAGGCGCGCTTGCCGGCGCCGTGAGCCTAATCTTGCCCCCTGGCGGCGGTTCGTTTTCGGCTCCGGGAGCAGTGCCGTTGGTCCTGCCGGCGCCGTGGGAGCTTGGGACTCGGGTCTGGCTGCTGCCGGTGTTGGGGAGGCGGGCGGTGCCGCCATTGGTACCGGTGCCGTTCGCGGCACTGTGACCTCTGGGACCCCTGGGGTGGCCAGTATTGAGGTTCAGCTGGTCTCGTCTTCCTCGGAGGATGATGACTCAGACGTGGACCCATCCTGGCACCCCCACTCTTCGGGGTTTGGGTCCCCTGTGGTCAGGGGTACCAGGCGGCGCAGCGGAGCCCTCCCTCTGTCCCCCCTTCTGTTGTCCCCTGAGGGTCCCCCGGCTGGGGGTGGCGGGGGCCCCGGGGGACAGGCGTGGGGGCGACGGAGGGGGAGGCTCCCCCCTCTAGAGAGCTGGGTACAACTGCCCCCCAGGGTGCTGTTGCCCCCTCTGGGGAGGGGGAACCGCTGCCATCGAGGACGAGGGCCATCTCGGAGTCTGAGGGGTTGAGGGGCAGGGGGTCTGCCTCTCGAGTTTCCTTGGCCACCTCGGGGGGGGGGGTGGCCTGGAGCCAGAGCGCAGAACCTCGCCCCTCCCTCCGGGGCTCTAGAGTGCCCTCTGGCGGCGTTTTACTGGACTGCCCTTCTGGAACCATACAGTCTGGAGTGTCGTCTGGGGAGGTTCTCCCTCTGGGCTCTTCCAGGCTCCGCTTTCCCAGTCTTGGTCCTGCGGCCTGGTCTGATATCCGGGACTCCCACACTTGGGGCTCCGTTCCCCGGTTCCAGAGCCCTGGCAGAGAGCTGCTGCCTCCTAGAAGGTGCCCCTCTCCATCTCTCTGCCCTCACCACCCCAGCTCCCAGGCCATGTCGGTCCCTCAGGGTCCGTTATCCTGGGAGCAGTTCAAGGTTCTCGGCCTTCCCCTCCTATGTTAGACACATGCATGAGGCGGGTCTTCGACTCTCCCTCGCGCAGAGTCCTCTGGACAATCCAGCTCCCCCTCATCCTCCTCTCCGTCCTCTGAGGGAGAGGAACCTTCTGCTCATCTCTCCTCCGATGCTGATTTCACTGAATATCAGCGATTCCTATCGAGGATGGTGAGGGACCTCAGGATTTCTTACGTTCGGAGAGACAATACCGAACGGGAGACGCGTGAATTCAGTGCCCAGCATCTTGTGGTACCTTCCTGGCCAATCCCCTTCCAGGAGGCGTCTATCCGATCCTGGCAGTCCCCAGCCGCTTCTTCCCCAGCCCCGGCTGACTGTCAGCGTAGGTATTGCGCACCATCTGAGTCTCTAGGTACCCTTCCCAACCCCCCTTCTGGTTTGGTCTACCTAGACACTCCTTCCGGGCGCCGCTGCCTGGCGCACGACCGCCCACCGGATTCGGACTCTGTCCAGTTCGACCGTTGGGGGCGAAGAGTGTTCTCTTCTTCTCGTGCGGTGGCCCGTATTGCATCTCATCAGGCTCACCACGCTGCCTATAACCGGCACTTGTGGTCGATGATGTCCCAGCTGCTGGCATCAATGCCTGACACGGAGCAAACCAGACAGGCTGTTGCCCTCTCCGCGGTAGGCCTGGAGCTGGCAAGACACCAAGCAAGGGCATCTTACGACGCCAATGAGGTGGCTTCCAGGCTTGCGGGGACAGCGATCTGCATCAGGCAGATGGCATGGCTTCGTCTTTCCAGGTTGTCACCCCTGGCCCGGCGTAGGGTGATTCGGCTCCGCCTTCGGGGACCGCCTTTTCTCATCCAGGGCTGGAGGGCTTTTACAGGGGCTCCCTCCGTCTCTCCTCGTCCTCGGAGGCACCCTCTTAGCTCTTCCCCACTTAGGCTTTCTGATTAAGCCAGGGTCCTCTCCCTCTGTTTCTCATCAGCAGAAGGCTGGGGTCTTGTTCCCTCAGGGTATGGTACCTCTTCCCCGCTCCGGGGAAGAGGAGCAATACTCACCAGGAAGTAATGAATGGTGAAGATTGACAAGGAAGATATGAAAGTGCATGCCTACTAATTCCTGATCTTCTCTTGTATCTTCACCATTCATTACTGACTCCTGCCCACCATCCCCTCAGTGGCTTCCTCCTGTGGCTTCTCCCCCTCCCATCTCCTTCCTCTCTCTGCAGTTTAAAAAAAAGGGGATTTCTTCTTTCCTCCCAAAAAAAAAAAAACAGAGGGACAAAGGCAATTGCTATATCCTTCCAAAGAGGAGATATATTCTTTCTCCACAAAATTATTTACTCTAAGGCTTTTGGACTGAGGGTTCTGGATTTGCAAATCCGATCAGACTGCACAACTTCCTCTTGCCACTCCGTGGCAGATGCCTCTAAGGCCTTAGCCTGTCTCGGGCTACACAGTCCTGATCTGACAGTTCCCTTCTCTAGCTGTTAAGCCTTAGACTCTCGAAACCCTTGTGAATTCTGCATGCAGAGCAGAGGAACGAGTACGTCTATTCCCCTTTCCTCTTTCAAAAAAAAAAAAAAGGGAGGAGAAACAACTGCAAAAGCAGCTGAGGGAACTCTCTCCGACTGCTGTAGAGCAATCTCTAGATTACTTTATGTCCTAGCCTGCTATTTTCCAAAAAAAAGGGAAAAAAAAAGAAATAAGTGGAAACAAGAGCGAAGGAAGCCCTTCTCTTAGTTCTTGTTGTTTGTTTTTTCCCTGTTCAGTGTCTCCTGGACTGTTTTTACAGAAAAGCAGTGTTAGTCATGACTAATCTTGCCAGCATAAGCTTCTGGCCTGCATCAGCAAGTCTGACTGAGTCTGCCCGCTATACCTATAGCCGCCTTATGGGCATACTTTTTCATTCCTAATCCCTCCGGCAGCACTCTCTTACTGCCGGGGATTATCCTTCCTCCTCTGGTGTCCTCAAATTAAAGGCCTCTCCTCGGTCTGGAGCCCGAAGTTGGAATCAAGGACCATGGCATGTTGGCGATTTGGACTATGCCCTTTGAGTCTGTCTAGCGGGTTCGGTGAACCTTCTCTTCAGCTCTATCCCAGGGATTCTTGCTTCCCTGTTAGTTGAGCCTTTAGCCTTCGGCTAACTATGCTCATAAGGCATTTTGAGTCCCTTCAACATCTCTTCTCCTTCTTCTCCTCCTTCTCCTTCTTCTTTCCTCCCAGAGTTGCCCAGGTAAGGAGGCCCTGCGGTCCCTAGTTTAGGAATAATCTTACCTCCTCTGTCCTTTCTCCATCGGCTTATTCCTTTTTCAGTTCATTCTTCCTTGCTTTGCTATCCCTTGGCTATCTTGCCTCGCTATCTCTATTTCTATGCTTTCACTTTTTGCCTCTCCGGCTCACAGAACTGAGTTGGAGGAGGAGTCGGTCGCTACTAACGGCCGCCCCTCCGCATGACATATGATGTCACCCGCGAGGGCGGCACCGTTAGTGCAAACTTTAAAAAAAAAAAAGCTCCCGTGACAGGTGCGCGCCTCCGGCTTACACCCAGGAAGTAATGAATGGTGAAGATACAAGAGAAGATCAGGAATTACGGTAGGTACGTAATTTTCATTTTTTGGTTAGGCTGGCATTATGTCTGAGAAACCCAAAGAAAACCGGGCCCACTGGGTTTCAACACTGTGATGTCTGTGGGAAGCCTTTGCCAAGGCTGACCCACACACCACTGTGTTTATTGTCTGGGGTTGACCACCTCCTGTCAGACTGCCAGGTGTGTAAAAATTTCCCTGCAGCCACCCTGGAAAAGAGATTGGGCCGGCTCAGGGAACGAGAGGCCAAGAAGTCCGCTGACCTGGATGGCCAGCCCAGTCCAGTACCCACTGGACCAGAGGGAGTGCCCTCTGACCAGGGCGAGACTTCCTCGGCCAAAAGGAAGGCTGGTTCAGGGGAACCAGTCTCAGTGAAAAAGACAAATAAATCAGTAGGTTTGGAGTCAAAATTGTCTCTCCAACTGCTGCAGAAATAGCTAAAGCCATACAGATTGTCCAGTCACTGTCTCAGGGTCCTGCCGAACCACCTACAGTTGGTAAAAGGTTGGTTCGTTCAGTGCCAGTGGTTCAGGAGTATGATGTTGAGGAATTTTATGAACCACAGGAGGGGGAGGAGGAATTTGATCATTACATGTGTGGCTGGGAGGGTCTGGACGTGCCCATTGAACCGGACATTTCTCCAGACAGACCTTTAGAATCTCCTCCTATTCTGTCTGAGTCCCCTTCTCATTTTATGTTTCACAAAAAGGTTGCAGAAACCCTCCAGCTTCCTTCAGAGGAAGCTGTGGATGAGCAAGAGGAGCCTGATTATGTAGAAATGATGGATATACCAGAGTCTAGGAGGTTGTCTATTCCTTTGCATAAGTCATTTAGGAAGTAAACAACAAAGATTTAAAAAAATCCTCATTCTGTCCCTCCTGTAGATAAAAAAAAAAAATGGACAGAAGATATACCTTGTCAGGCTCTGATACAGACTTCCTCACTGAGCAGTGTAGTCATGTAGGTGTGGTACAAGCTGCAGCCTGTGACAAGGCTAATATTCCTCTGGCCTCACATCCTCCTGATAAGGATTCCAGGAAGATTGATGCCATGGTGAAAAAACAGTATATGGCAGCTTCTTTGGGACTCAGGCAGGCAAATGATATGGCTTATGTGGCTAGATATCCGAAATCTAGGTGGGACACAGTATTGCAGTTAGCCAAGCAGGCCCATGGCCAGCTGGCTAGTGAGTTGGAACAGGTGGCTGCTGATGGCATTGAAGCCTCTCAAGTTCAATTTCATACTGCTGTTGATGTTTCCTCTAGGGTCATGGCCACTTCTGTAGCTTTCCGTAGGTTGGCATGGCTCAGATGCACTAATCTGTCCCAAGATACTCAGTCAAAGGCTATGGATTTTCCTGTTGTGGGTAATTCTCTGTTTGGGGAACAAACAGAAAACTATATGATAAAGATGGATGAATACAGAACTACCTACAAAAGTGCCCAGGCTAAGGAGAGGCATGCCACTCCACAGAGGCACGCTCCAAGAGGTAGGGACAGGCCTTTTTACCAATTTCAGGCCTCCTCTGCATTTGCACAGAGGGTTTTCTTTAGAGGCAGAGGTAGACGGGGCACAAGTAAACCGTCCCCCTCCCCTCAGCCTAAGGCTACTGCCAAGCAGGCACCCTGATGGGGTGCCCAGGGCCGATTCTCCTGTACCAGTGGGGGGCAGGTTGGTTTATTTCAGCCAGAACTGGGTGTCCCTAACCGGACAGATGGGTTCTGGAGGTAATAGGCCAGGGTCTGGTTCTCAGCTTCAAACAGTTTCCGAGATGAGGCCAGACATTTCCACCTGCAAATCCTTCAGAAGCCCTTGCTTTGGAAGCAGAGGTTTCTTCTCTTTTGGACTGCAAAGCAGTAGAAAGGGTCCCTCCTTGCCATCAGGGCAAGGGGCTGTACTCAAGATACTTTCTTACCCCAAAAAAGACAAGAAAATGGTGGCCCATTCTAGATTTAAGGTACCTGAACAAGCATCTTTTGAAACCAAAGTTCAAAATGTTAACTCTGGCAATGATTTTTGCCTTCCCTGAGGCCAGGGGACTGGCTAGCTTCCCTGGACCTCAAGGATGCCTATTTTCATGTTCTGATCATGCCTTCTCACCGAAAGTACCTCAGGTTCGAACTGCCCTCAGGCCACTACCAGTTCAGGGCAATGCCCTTCGGCCTTACCTCTGCGCCAAGGGTATTCACAAAATGTCTAGCTGTGGTAGTGGCTCATTTAAGAAGGCAAGGGGTTGCTGTGTTTCCCTACCTGGACGACTGGCTCATAGTGGGTCAGTCCCAGATCAGGTAAATCCACTTGCAAGTCACCCAGCAGCTTCTCACTTCCCTGGGATTCCTGCTGAATTTACCAAAGTCAGTTCTGGAACCAGTTCAGGTACTAACTTTCATAGGTGCAGAATTGAACACAAACTTAGCCAGGGCATTTCTTCCCTCGGAAAGGGTAGACCGACTCATTGCCCTGGCATCTTCCTTTACCCTGCGGGTCTCTTGACCAGCAAGGCATTTTCTGCAACTCCTGGGGCACATGGCTGCTTCCACAGCTGTAGTGCAAGGAGCAAGATTCCAGATGAGGGACATTCAGTTCCATTTGAGGGCCTATTGGTCTCAAAGGAGGAACCCCCTTTCCAAATTGGTTCCAGTGACCCAAACTCTGATCCTGGCTCTCCACTGGTGGCAGGATCAAAGCAATCTAAAACAAGGGGTTCCCTTCATTCCCGTTTCCCACTCCCTCACCACGGATGCCTCCCTGTTAGGGTGGGGAGCTCACTTGGGCGACCTGTCCACTCAGGAGTGTGGTCTCTCAGGAATCTCTGCTCACATCAACCTTTTGGAACTCAGAGCTGTCTTTCTTGCTCTTCAGGCGTTTTCAGCTTCTGTCCAGAACAAAGTAGTTCAAATCAGGACAGACAACACCACAACAATGTGGTACATCAACAAGCAAGGGGCACTCGGTCATCAGCCTTGTGCACGAAGCAATGAAGTTGTGGTCTCTGGCTTATTCCTGAACACCTCCCTGATAGCAGTTCACCTTCCAGGGAAGGACAATGTCCTGGCGGATGCCCTCAGCAGGATTTCTCAGGGCCATCACGAATGGGCTCTGAATCCTCAGGTGCTGGGGTCGGTCTTTGCCAGATGGGGCACCCCTCAGATCTTTTCGCAGCCCCAGACAACCACCAACTTCCTCTGTTTTGTTGCAGGCCTCCAGTGCTGGGCTCAGTCCCCCTGGACGCCTTACAGTTGGATTGGAAAGGGAAGTTCCTGTATGCCTTTCCCCCCTTTCCTCCTCTTTTCAGGGTACTAGTAAAAATCAGATCTCAGCCCTGCAAAGTGATTCTGATTGCCCCAGATTGGGCCAGACAGCCCTGGTACCCACTGCTTCTGTCCTTGACAGTCCACCCTGCCCTGAGCTTGCCCAGAGTCCACGACTTGCTGGCCTGTGCACAAGGGAGAGTGTGGTATCCGGACCTCAAATCTCTCCATCTCAAGGCATGGCTCTTGAGGAGTTAGAATTTGCTGACTTACACCTTTCTCAAGGTGTTCTGGATATTTTAAAGGCTTCAAGGAAGCCTTCCACTAGGGCCACTTACAATTCTAAGTGGAAAAGGTTTTCCATCTGGTGCTCTGAGAAGCAGATTATCCCAGCATCTGCTGATCTGCCCATTTTACTGGACTATTTGGTCCATTTAAATTCCTTAGGCCAGCTACCTTGAAGGTTCATCTGGCAGCTGTCTGTTTTTGTGTCAGCAGGGAAGCCTGCTTCTCTTTCTTCTCACCCTGTGTTTTCCAAATTTTTTAAGGGGTTACTTCACACTAACCCTCCTTTTCGAGAACCAGCTCCCGACTGGGACCTGAATGTTTGCATTGCTCAGTTAATGCAACCCCCCTTTGAGCCTCTGTCCTCAGCAGAGCTCAAGTTTCTAACTGGAAACTGTTTTCCTAGTGGCCATCACTTCTGCCAGGCATAAGTGAACTACAGGCCCTGTCAGTGGAAGATTTTATCTCTTTCCACAGAGATAAGGTAGTCCTCAGGACTAACAGAAAGTTTTGCCTAAAGTGGTTTCAGATTTCCACCTGAACCAATCCATCTCTCTTCCAGTATTTTTCACTGAGCATTCTTCCTCAGGTGAGAGGAGACTGCACAGCTTGGACGTCAAAAGAGCCTTAAGCTACTATTTGGAACACACTAAGGGTCACAGGTTCGAATCCCTCCAACTCTTCCTTACCTATGGTGAGGTTGGCAAAGGGAAACCTGCCACTAAGAGGACAATTGCAAGGTGGATTGTCTCTTGTATCCAATTTTGTTATCAAAAACTAGGTGAGAACCCCCTCAGGACTGAGGCTCACTCCTGGGGGTACAGCTGCATCTCTAGCGGCTGCTAGAGATATTCCATTCTGGAAATCTGTCAAGCTGCTACTTGGAAAGCAGTTCACACTTTTACCAAGCATTATTCCCTGGATATTCAGTCCAGGAGAGATGCTCGTTTTGGCACAGCGGTGCTTCAGAGCCTATTTCCTTAGTAGGTTCTGACCCTCCTCCATGGAGGTACTGCTGTGTAATCTGCATTAAGTCATAATATAGCAAGACTTCATGGTGTTTGAAGAAAAAATTACTCACCTTAGTAATTGCTTTTCTTCTAATGGAGTCTTGCTATATTATGACCACCCTCCCTCCTGCCCCTCTCAGAACTTCTACTTGGGTAGGGGTGGCAAATTAGTGCAAGCACTGTGTCATGCCATTGTAGTTTTTTCCTTACCTTCTTTTATTTAGGGTTAGGAACTAGGTTATTTTATTTAGGTATATATTGGCCCCCTTCCTGGACTCGAGTCTTTGGGGGAAGGGGGGGGTCCTAATGGTGCTTGTCAGGGGGGTAACTAATAATACTATTATTCATTGTTATTATTGTTGTTTATATTATTTCTACTAGTAGGTAGCCATTTGGCTAGTGTAGAGCTTTCCACACAGACTTGTTGCTTAGTGTTAGCTTCGTAAAGATCTGACAGTTTCATTTGAAACTGCCCAGATAGAGCTTTGGCATAAGCGCTCTCGCGCTATAGAACTCCAGACTCCCTGGAGTTAACACTTTCCTCTCCGGGGCAGTTCAAGTGCAGTGGCTAACTGCATTGTCATAATATAGCAAGACTCCATGAGAAGAAAAGCAATTACTAAGGTGAGTAATTTTTTCTTATCTGCCATGAAGACGGCCTCTATGTGAATATGCAAGTTTAGCTATCGAGAGACAGCCCTTGTACCAGTTTTCCTTTGGGATGTCAGAACCAAGTTCCTCAACCCATTTAGCACAAAGGCTATCAGTATTCATACCTAGAGTAGCCCCAAGTGCCTTGTGGAGGGTGGAGACAGAATGGGGGGCACTACCCGCATGGACGAGTTGTTGAATACAGACAATCAGTGGGGAAGAGCTTTCAAATGTCTTATCCGATTTGGAAGGGAATAAAAAGTCTTAATTGCAGATAGCTGAAGAAATCGTGTCGCCTCAAGCCATGTGACTGACTTAAGCTCATGAAGGATTTAAACTCTCCTGCACTTTGAAATTGAGTAAGATTGGTGAGCCCCAAATGCTCCCATGTAGCAAATGTATGATCATGCAGTGCTGGCTGAAAGTTCTCCAGTAGAGAAACTGGGCAAATGAGTGAAAGAAATGGGGACAAGCACAGCTGTCTGCATATGACATTCCAGGTTTTCAATTGGTGAATAATCAAGGGATTTGTTAAGGCCGGGTCATGTAGTCGGGGAGGAGGCATTCGGTGCATCGTGGATTTAATAAACTGTTTAAAGGGCAGTAAGTCCTCCTCTGTCTCCCTCCACAATGCAGGGCTAGACCTGGCCAGTCTGCACACAATAAAGGAGAGATGAGAGGCCCAGTTATAAAGCTTAAGATTAGGGAGGGCTAGCCCACCCTGTATCCTGGGGAGTTACAAGATGGGGGTTCTCACTCTGGGCCGTTGGCCTGCCCATATGAATCTACTGATGAGTTTATTCCAGGCCTTATGTGTGTTTGAGATGCAAACTGGTACATTCTGGAAAAGATAGAGGGCCTGGGGCAGGGTCACCATGCGTATAACCTCCACCCTCTAATAAATTCAAAGGAAGTATATTCCAGGTCTCTAGGTCCGTCTTAAGCTGGGACGCAAACAAATCATAGCTATGTTTAATAGTATCAGCCGACTGTTGGGAAAGGTAAATTCCTAAGTATTTTAATTTCCCTAAATCCCAGCGAAAGGGAAACCTTTGCTTAAATGATGTTGAGGGGAGGAAGTGAAAGGTTAGTGCTTCAGTTTTGGTAGTGTTAAGTTTATACCCCGAACATTTACCGACGTGATCTAGGAGTTCAAACACTAATGGGACTGATTGAAGCGGATTCATTAAGAAAAGTAAAACATCATCTGCGTAGCGGGCCACGCGGTGCTCCGTACCTCCCAATTGCATTCCTTTTATCCCCGTGGAGTCTCTAATGGCTTGTACCGGGGCTCAATAAAGATGGCAAAAAGACCAGGGGAGAGAGGATAGCCTTGACGGGTGCCTCTAAATAAGGGGGAAATAGGGGGAATGGTGTCCTGAGACTTTTACACAGGCCTGGGGGAGGAATAAAGTGATTTTACACAGGCCTGGGGGGGGAGGAATAAAGTGATTTTATCAGGGAAATAAAAGGGAGGAGGAACCAAACTTTGTCATTACAGCGAATAAATAGGGCCATGCGACTCTGTCGAATGCCTTTTCAGCATCTAAGCTGAGAAGGACAGAGGGAGTTATTGCAGTTTGCATTTCCTGTACTAAATGTAAGGCCCTTCTGGTGTTATCTGTGGTAGATCTACCGCTGACAAATCCGGTCTGGTCTAGGTTAATTATTGTGGGGAGGATCTTATCCAGGCGTTTGGCCAAAATCGACATCAGGTATTTATAGTCAACGTTTAGAACTGAAATCGGATGGAAAGATGCACAATTTTGAGGGTCCTTTCCTGGTTTGGGAATAAGGGATATTACAGCATAAGACCAGCTGGGAGAGGGGGGTTTGCTACGCCATGTAGTATATCATTATAGGCCATTAAGAGGGTAGGGGAGAGTGATTGTTCTGTTTATAAAACTCTGCCCCATAGCCATCAGGGCCAGGGGGCCTTCATGGTTTTGGAGTGGGAGATAGCCGCTTTCAGTTTTGGGTATGTTATAGGGGAGACCAGGGAGGATCTTTGGTCCTCATCTAATTTAGGAAGGTTCAAGGGTGAAAGGAAGGTTCCAATGTCTCTGGGATCTGTTGGTTGGTTTGGCGTGTACAATGATTTGTAATAATCACAGAAAATGTTGGTGACCTGGTAGGTTTTAGAATAAATAATGCCCGATGAGGGGTCTTTAATAGATGATATAGTGGCAAGTCGACATTGCCTGCGGATCCTGTAGGCAAGTAGTCGAGAAGCCCTCAGTCTCACTTCCCCATATCTCTGCCTTAGAAAGGCTAGGGCAACCTCTGTATTCTGTTGGACAAGGGATTCCAGCTCCTGCTCAGTCTGATTTAACTGAGCCATTACTGAGTTGTCGCCTTGTTGATGGGTGGCCTGTAAGAAGTGTAGTGTTGCCTCCAGCCGAGCTTGTTTTTCCCTACGCAGCTTAGCCTGGTGGGAGGAATATTGAATGAAGTGACCCTGTAAGACCACTTTCAACATGTCCCATCTAATGGTGGAGATCATCTCCGGGAGGGAATTATCCCTAAGGATTTCCTGTATTTTTTCTTCGAGAAATTCTCGAAATTGTGGGTTTTTAAGGTGGACAAGGTTCATTCTCCAAAGCGTATTTCGCTTCTTAAGACCAGAATCCCATGTGGTGATAACTGGGGCATGATCATTATGCACAATATCTCCAGTTGTTGCTGCCCTAACAGTATCCAAACATTCCTTTTGTGTATAGCAATGGTCTAT